>OY856409.1:39625900-39633400 GCA_963693085.1 Alisma plantago-aquatica
ATCATCATCATTATCATCATCAATCATCACCATCATCAATTATTTCTCCGTCATGAATATGAAATAACCCATTTTTTAATGTGTTGTTAGTACTTAAATTTATATTACTTTTTCTCAACATTTTACATTGTTGTAGGCATAATGGCTTGGGCCTCTATCCTAATGTTACTATTCCCTATTGAAAAATAGTTGGACATCATTCTAGATGATCGTTCATTAGCACAACTCACTATACCTAAACAATGGTGTTATGTAAATGGAAGGCACTCCACGGTTGGTGAAGTGACCCTAAATTTTGGAACTTGAACATCTGTTATCGAGGTTAAGTATGATGTTGATGGAAATCTTGTATCCACATCTGGTTGGTGCGAGTGGGTTGGGAAGATGCTATTGGGTTGTAGTGACAAGCTTTTTCTTTGACCGGTTGGCCATAATATCATCAAGGGTTGGATAACCAACATCAACAACGAGACTCCCAATCATCTGGTCTGATTTGAATACTCGACAGGGGATAACACATATTTGGACTCATTCAATGAGGAGAGAACACCCAATTTCCCTTCTATTCCTACTATTGGTACCATCCATTTCCCTATCACCATCAGTTCATATTTGTTTAACAACGATGAGCTCCACGACACAACAACATCAACAAAGTAGGTCCAACTAGCAACAAATTTACTTTCCCACATATGCACATGTTTAGGGGTACAACAAGCACCCCTTGTTTAATTAGCTACTATGTCATGTTATTTTCTAAAATTTATTGTCATAATTAGTATTTTGATAACATGTTCAGCTTTGAAAGACGATGTCTGAATGATTTTTTTTATTATCTTATCTATATACATGTGTTTGTGAAGATGGAATGAATGAATGTTTCTGTGTGTGTGAATGTCAAAAGAAAAATGAATGGATCAAACTGCATATGGTTTCTAAATGTGTGCATATGAAATGGAGGAATGTAATATGGAACTATAGGTTTCTACATGCATGTTTGTGATGAATCATATTTGAAAATTAAATGTGCTTATTAAACATATATGTGAGAATCACATGATCCATATAAAATATATAATTTGTATCTTGTCAATAAATATTTACAGGTTTTATGGCATGTTGTTGGCTGAAATCAAAGGGTGTTGTAAACCTATAGTTCAGAACTGAACTACAAGTTCTGCATCCTGCTGACTAGCCAGGCAATAGGCCTGGAACTGATAAGAAAAAAAACATCGACGTCGGTTAAATACCAAACCGACAATGAATGCTTAATTGTGTCGGTTGTTTTCTATTAACTGATTCCTATGGTCCGTCTACTTGCGATTATGGGTTAAATTGTAATTGGGAATGACCTTCTATCGTCAGTTATGTAACTGACACTGAAGGAGTCTACTTTTAGTGTCACCCACTTGGGTGTCGCTTCAAAACCGATGATAAATGTCTTATCTAACCAACGCTAAATGTGTTATATGCACTAGTGAACCATAGAAGGAATTCAATCACTACTGATTGGTATCTTTATTTATGCATCAATGATGATAAATGTATTCACCATAGTTCCTGCATTACGACAAAACCATGTCAAATATATAGCAGATTTGGGCACTTTAGCTAAAACAAATCCTATTTTGGCCCTGACCTTCTTTATTACTATGTTTTCATACGCAGGAATACCCCCGTTAGCCAGGTTTTATATCAAATTCTATTTGTTCTTCACCACTTTGGGTTGTGGGGCTTACTTCCTAGCCTAGTGGGAGTAGTGACTAGCGTTATAGGTCATTGGATGGGCGGAAGCTTTCCATGAGTGACGGTGGGGGACCGATGTTTTCCATGTACTAGACACGTAGCTTACCGAATCAATTGTGACACAGATGGGAATGCAGGCTATGAAAGATAGTGTCGAGTCTGATACATCAAATGTCTACTCAATATCCTTGTACAAGTCCACAATCACTACACGAGATTATGGCCGGGTGCGTGAAGTCGATTCTTTCTTGAGTTATATATATATATATATATATATATATATATATATATATATAGAGAGAGAGAGAGAGAGAGAGAGAGAGAGAGAGTGAGGGTTCATTTACTATCCATGTGGGTAATTAAATTTTCTCTATAGACACAACCTGAAAAGTAACTATTCGATCAGAAAAGTAACTATCAAGACAAAAAAGTAATTGTGTTGTTAAAAAAATAACTATTCGACTAAAAAGGTAAAATCAGACACAAACACAGTTGAAGTTCTAGAATAAGTTTGTAATTGTATATTTTTTACAAATATAACTATTATGCATGTAATGTAAATATTTGTAAGGTAATGTAACCCTTAACACATGTAAAGTAAAAAACTCGAGAAAAAAGTAACTATTTCTAGAGTGGGTAGCTACCCACACATGTATTAAACATGAACCCATATATATGCATATATATATGCAGATATATGTATATACATATATATGTGCATATATATATATATACACACACAGACATATATATATATATATATATATATATATATATATATATATATATATATATATATATATATATATATATATATATACATACATATATCCAACAAGGAGTGGCTCAAGTGGTCAAGCACATTGTCTCATAACAAAGGGATCTGAGTTTGAATCCAAGCTTTTGCCTTGATTTACCACCCTCCCAAGCATTTCGCCTCCGCCACAAGTGTGGGAGAGGGGGAGAGAATGCCTATCTTAATCCTATATATACATATATATATTATAATATATATACACACATACATACATATGAACTTATATAGTCGACAAGGAGTGGCTCAAGTGGTCAAGCACGGTGTCTCCTACCAAAGGGACTCAGGTTTGAATCTTTGTTGACACCTTGATTTAGCACCCTTCCGGGCGTTCGGCCTTTGCCACGGGCTTGGGAGGGGGGAGACATCTTTCTCTCTTAATCCCATATGTATTTATATATATTATATTATATATACACATATATACCTACACACACACACACACACACACATATATATATATATATAGAGAGAGAGAGAGAGAAGGAGAGAGAGTCGATCTAGAATGCAGTCGAGTGTATAAATCACACCACACACCTCAATGATGTTTGCCTGTCTAGACCATATATTTGCATAATATAATCTGTTGATCTTGATTGTTATAACAATAATATACTACATACAAATTTTGAACTCATTCAGATGTGTGTAGATCACTTGTCCAAGGACAACAAAGTCGACACACATAACTACTTTGAAATGTATAATTTTTGCATCTTTTAGATGCAAGACCTATAAGTGTTCAAATGAGCTCAAATTTATTACATACTATGTTCTCAATATATTTAAGAATCAACATTTTAAATTTCCAAAATAATTGCTTCATTATGGAAAATGATTGAGGTGTACAACGTATCCAATTCACTCTAGTATATTCCAACTTAACTCTTATATATATATATATATATATATATATATATATATATATATATATATATATATATATATATATATATATATATATATATATATGGGATTAAGAGATAAAGATTTCTCCCCCCCCCTCTCCCATAACCCTTGGTGGAGGCCAGACGCCCGGGAGGGTGATATATATATGTGCGCACACACATCACACACACAGGTGTGTGTAAATGTATATATATAAATATATATGTATTTATATATACATATATATATATGTATATAATATGTATGCATATATATGTATTCTTGTATATATGAATATAAATACACACACATATATATACATATATATGCAATATATATTATATATATGTATATATACATATATATATATATATGTATATATATACATATATATAGGGTATATCTTTGCTACCCATGTGAGTAACTAAGATTCACTACCCGTGCATCGGTTTTGTAATAGGAAGGCATGCATTTGTAATGAGACGGTCCAAATTGTAATAGATAGACTCATTTTGTAAATACAGTGTGATGTTTGTATTCTCAGTTTGGAAATAGTAAAATATATATTTATGACTGTAATAGCGTTGTAATTCAAAATGAGTCTTTGTATTACAATTTTGGTCGTCTCATTACAAATTTTTACCGTCTTATTACAAATACATGCCTTCCTATTATAAAACTGATGCACGGGCAACGAATCTTAGTTACCCTCATGGGTAGCAAAGACATACCATATATATACATATACATATATACATATATATACATATATATATACATATATATATAAATATATATATATATATGAGGATCGAGAGCCTATACTGATAGGTATAGGAAGTTTCCTATATCGGTGTCAATTTATCTTGGTTAAAGTGGTAATTAATCAAATCCAACCATATGTATGCAAAATATATAGTTTGAACTAGATGATATTGAAATTTGAAAATGATCCAATTTTTACTTTATGAGAAATAAATGAAATTATTTGAGTGGTAGTTGTTGAATTCTACTAATTTTCAGAGTTACCGTTCATTTATATGATTGTAAAACTTCAAGATGAAGGTGCTACACATATTTTATTTGACTGATTTTTTATACACAACTTCTCTACCTAGTTTACTTTATATCCATACAGTTGGATCATGCCAAAAGTCTTGGGAAATGTGCCAAATAAGGAACAAATATAGGAAATTTCCTATCCCTTAGGGATAGGCTCCCTTTTCTCCCTCTCTCTCTCTCTCTCTCTCTCTCTCTCTATATATATATATATATATATATATATATATATATATATATATATATATATATATATATATCTATATATATATATATATATATATATATATATATATATATATATATATATATATATATATATATATATATATCTATATATATATATATATGGGTTATCTGTAATACCCTTGTCAGTATCCTGGAATTTGTTACCCGTGCATCCAAAAAACTAACTATTCGGTTAAAAAAGTAACTCACTCAAAAAAAGAGTAACTACATTGACCAAAAAGTAACTATTCGACTCAAAATCCGTCTATTTTACACAATATATTTTTTGGAATAAATATGTAATTATATATTTGTTATAGCTGGTACAAAAGTAGTTGTCTATGCATGAAAAGTAATAGTTTGCAAGGTAAAGTAACCCTCTACATGTCAAAAGTGAGAAACCCGAAAAAAAGTAACCAAAATTGCTATTTGACGGACATTGAATGAATGCCCTATGTATATATATATATATATATATATATATATATATATATATATATATATATATATATTTGTGTGTGTGCAGATGCACGTATGTGTGTAAATGTATATATATATAAATATATATGTATTTATATATATATATGAATATAATATGTATGTATGTATGTATATATACATATATATATGTACATACATTCACACATATATATACATATATATGCCGACAAGGAGTGGCTCAAGTGGTCAAGCACGGTGTCCCCTAACAAAGGGACTCGGATTCCAATCCCAGTTGCCACCTTGATTTACCACCCTCCCGAGTGTTCGGCCTCCTCCACGGGCATGGGAGAGGGAGGGAGAAATCTTTCTCTCTTCATCCCATATATTTACATATATATAGTGTATTTCAGCTTTTGAAATGCATGATTTTTACTTTGTTAGATGAATTACCTATAAATGCCCAAATGAGTTGAAATTTATTATATAGTATATTCTTAAGATATTTAAGAAGGTCAACAGTTTGGGGAGGTGGACATAAAGCACAACCCATATGTCTAGTAGCCTAGAGAAAGGCAACTACTAGTTATGGATATGGGAGGACTTGGTATAAAGTCCATCTCCAATTGGAGCAAAGTGTTACTATGGAAAAACGCCTACAACTTCATGAATACAAAGTCTTCTTTTTGGAGGGAAGGCCTAAAAAACAAATATAGGAACTTCAGAGACCAAATGGGCAGTAGATCAACCCCTTTCTAGATATCTCTCTATTTAGGGAAAAACTTCATGCGCTCCAACTATACAAAAGATATTGGTAATGGTGATGATACATTCATGTGGAGGGGCAACTGGGTACCAGCTTCCACAAACTTGAAGACATTAACACTCAACTTGTTGATGGTGACATCCACGATATGCGAGTTTCTAGTCTTGTGAACCTTAATGGTGAATGGGATTCAACATTTCTTAGTGAATATCTTCCAAGGGAATATGTGGAGTGTATCTTTAACTTGCTTATCCCACATAGAACCACTGGGGTGGATACTTGGAGTTGGAAACATGAAGTTAGAGACAAGTACACAACCAATACTTCTTACGATCTCATCCATGCTAATGATGAAGTCTAAGTGGATGCACCTTGGTATGATATATGGAAGTTATGGGTGCCATCCAAAGTTAAAGTGTTCTTGTGGCTGGAAGCTCACAAAGTGCTCATGAATAATGTTAGAAAAAATAAACGACATTCATTGACTTTACGATCTTCCCCAGATGTGAATGCAAGGAGGAAACCATTTTACAAACACTTAGAGATGGTCATTATGCCTCTGATGTGTAGCATTAAGTGAACCTACCTGGTGACATCACAACCCAACATGGAGACATCGTCGAGAACTGTATGAAAATGAACATGTAGATGGGTGAAGACCTAAATATGAAGTTTACGATTACCTGTTAGACCATTTGGAAGGCTAGAAACTCAGTTGCTTTTATTTACATCAGTACAAACATGGGGTGGAAATTGATCCAAATCAATTCCATGTGCACTGTAGTTGCAGAAGGATGGGCACAAAATAAGATATTTAAGGATAGAGAGCATGAGCGAGAGACTAAGTGAACTGACCTAGACAAATCACAGATCCTGATGATGACGGACACAACAGTCTGTGATAACCAGGAAGCTATTATGACCATTGCCATTAGCTGGAATGGTGGATGGAGTGGAGGCTTTGCTAGATCCATCAAGGTCAACTCAGTAACATAGGCAGAACTTAGAGCTTTCCAGTTAGCAGTGCAGATTTGCAAAGAAGAACACTTCGCCCATATAGTTATTAGGTATGATAGTTCAACTACTATTTCGGCTCTTAAAGATCACGTTCACTAGATGCAAGTGCTCAAGCCTTGGGTGGATTCTATCAAACAAGATCTAGATGGTTTTGAAGATGTTCAAGTCATGAAGGTAAATAGGGAGTACTTGAACCTAGTCGATTCCCTAGCCAAGCATCACCTTAAAAACTTTCAGGAAGACACATTTATATAGATCGTCTTATCGATCCTATAGGTCACCCCCTCCGTTTCCCTATGTTTAATGGTAGAAGTTTTACCAAATTTAAGTTTTCTGTAGGAACTGTATGTAGTCTTTATATTTTCCCTACCAGTAGAGAGTTGGTTGAATAAGATGACCTTCTGACTTTTCCAAAAAAAAAAAGATCAACGATTTAGATTTCCAAAATAATTACTTCATAATGGAAAAGGACTAAGGCTATCATGTCTACAATAAACTCGAATGTATTCCATCTTTACTCCATATTCACAAATAGAAATATATA